>MU825399.1:1901427-1919278 GCA_029204205.1 Desmophyllum pertusum
AATGTAAACGTTTATCGATAAAAATCAGTAATAAAATCAACATCAATCGCCTATACTTTCAAATGGCTTGTAACTCAATCATTCCTTACAGCTCGCCTAGTTATTGTCTGGGGGACCGGACTCTTATACTTACGTTTCGGGAGATCTTCGTATCTCGGCTTGTTACCGCTTCTGATAATCGGGGAGGGGGGGGGGGGGGGGGGGACTCAGTCCTATATCTAAGTACCGGGTGATCGGTCGTACCTTTTAGGAGGGCTTGGAACAGCTGAGTTGTTTAATCCGCCCTGGTACTTTGAGTATAAGATGAGCAAACAGTAATTCCCCCCCCACCCAGAAGCCGGCAAAGGTACGACGATCACCCCGGCACGTTGTAAGTATAAGAGTCCGGCCCCCGTGGAGTGTCCTTACATCGGTGATTATTCAGACAATAACTAGGCGAGCTATCAGTAAATGACTGAGCTATGTAAGCCATTTGAAAGTATAGGCCGATTGATGTGATTTGAAAAATCTACAAGGACCACCATTAGAGTTCTCCCAGTGCCTTTCAGGGTACTAAGCCGAACAAATATTACAGGAACTGCTTATTCAAGCGATGTTTTAATGTTTTGTTTTAGATGGTACTTCTTTCGGGATGATTATGAATTCGAGCCCTGCCCCACCAAAAAGAGATTTGGTACCTTTTAGGGGTTGCTTTCAAAACATCCGATCACCCCGTCTGTTTTATACGCGGAGTCCCCCTCCCGGGTTTAATCCTACCTTACCTTCGTTTCCTCAACCATTGGAGGTCATCCAGAACTCTCACTTCATCCGCGCGGCGCAATGTCCCAGGTTTTGTAACGAGGGCCTCAATGAGATCGAAGCAGTGATCGTGATGTGCTTGAGTCCATTTCTGCGAAGTCACAATGCGCCCCCCCATTTAGTACGCTACTTCAGATCTCACATCTTCAGCAGGACGCTTTTGGCGTGACATGAATTGTGGCCACGGAGCGCTGCAAAGAACGGCCAGTGCTGCTGAGGCGTTCAACAGGAGCTGTCAAATGCGTTAAAAATAGCCCATGAAAGGTTTGCCATAAACAGCTTAGCCAGAGACAATTCATCCATGTACACAGTAGTCGTAGTTACGTGGAATGCAGGGCGGCGTGTAATGGTCGATGCTTCCATTAGTTCAGCCTCATTGTGCTTGGTGGAATGGTTTTTTTTGAAGCTGCATACGTCTGCCTGTCTAATCCGAAGTTTCCTACCACATGCTGGTAGAATGGCGTCATGTTGTTTTGACTTCTGACTTCTGGAGACATGGAATAAGGCGAATTTTGTAGACCAATGCCCACCGCTTAAACCACCGTCGTGCTCCAGGGATGTCCCGGCCTGAACAAGCCATTTAAGTTAATTGGTTTATCTCCACTCTCTCAGAGTTTAAGTGTGACGAGTTTGGTTTATGGATTTCTTGTTTATCCTACATGAAAAAAAGCACAGTGCACCATAATAAGGGGTGTATATCTAATAAAGCCAATGTTGAGAGTAAAATCAACAAGGGAAATTCTGCACCACTTGTATACCTATCCAAGTTTACCCGGCAGCCAAAACGACCAACCTGATTGAATTTGTTTACCCCTTGTAATAAAAATCATTATTTGTCTGTACCCTCCCCCCCCCCCCCCCCCCCAACTAACAACAACATCCGGTAATGATGGATTCTGTGGGGACTCTGTAGTAATCACAACTTTGAATATATAGAACTCTAAACTCGTACTGCGGAGTAAGCAAGACGAAGGAGATATGTGACAAGACTCATCGAAGCTCGTTCAAGCCTAGCCTCCTACGCAAACTTTCTTTGGGTGCGTGACGAGCCAAAGAAAGTCTGCTTCGAGCCATGTGCTCTCCAAATCATGTGTAAAACAAACACCACACACCCCCCATCTTGACTGCGGTCAAACGTAAAAATAAGCGAAGGCGGTCAAAGATAAGGGTTTTACTTTCAGAGCTTAAAGCTTGTTAGTTTTCTTCAATTTTTGAGTTTACGAACTTTTTACATACCATTTCGCGCTATTAACACTGGTGCCCACTCCACAGCGGTCAAACGTTGACCGCTTGTGAAGGTAATGATGGATTCTGTGGTGACTCTGTAGCCTGTAATCACAACTTTGAACAGAACTCTGATACTCGTACTTCGCGGTAAGCAAGAAGAAGGAGATCTCGTCGAAGCTCGTTCGAGCCATGTGCTCTCCAAATCACGTGACATAACACAGTCCAAATCACGTGTGGCAGTTTATTCTTGTACTGAGTTTGCTGGACAGTCAAAACAAACTTATCCATTGTGCTAACAATCCAGTGGAAAAAATGAATTGTAGTAGTGCTTGAAATACGTAGCCTGCGTTGCAGCCAGACATGTCAAAATCCTCGGATATAGTATACCGGCGGTGTAGTCTGTCTGCGACGCAGGCTGGAAATATGCCGTCAAATACAAAAACAATTTAGGTGTAGAAACATATAAAGCTAGCTGCAAATTACGTGACTTCTAGACTCCAACGTGAAGGAAAAACCACAGCGACAAACCGATGAGGAGTGCCGGATTTGTAGCGGACCTGGATCAGTAAAATAATTGAGATGTAATAACTGTTTAATAGCTAGTCTATTTTAATAAAAAACTGGAGCCGCCGCAACCGTCACGCGGCAAAGTCACGCGGCGTGACTTGCTTCCGATACTTGCAATAATATAATCATCTCGATTTAATAGTGTAGATGAAAATACATTCACGAATCCAAATTTACATTGTCTTTTCAATTACAAAATGTCTGGCGAAAGTCTTGAGCAGCACTGATATCCAGTATGCTTTCCTACTTTCACTTTTATAGCGAAATATTTTTAATACCGAGAGATGATCACAGTGGAATATTTTTCAACAGAACTGTTGACAGCGTTGACCGTCAAATCACCACAAGCAAAAGAAAATGAGCGTTCTAATGTATACTTGAATGTCTTGGAAAGAGTCCTACTTTGTTAATAATAACGTAAATTCGCCTCGTAAACAACAATAACTTACCGATCTTCATTTTCGCCAGATCAGCATATGTGACTTCCGGGGTATTTTGAATTCACTCGAAATTTTAATTTTAAAAGTTCATATCCAACTCAAATGATCCAAACCTCACAAGCTAAGACAGCTAAGCACTTCCCCTTTAGTTCTTTTGTTTGTACTTGTGGCTATTCAGTCTTAAAGTGGATGTAGAATCTTTTCTATATCTTCAGTAAGCATTGAACAGCGTCAAAACCGAAAGTGAGTTCCGTGATCGCGTGCCGTGTTAGATCCGGGACAATGCTGGGACATTGCTAAAGGTAAAAGTTTCATGTATGCTACATATACCGTCCCAATTATTTCTGTCACAGACACAGTGAAAAACACGCAGTTCCCAAACGTTCGCAACCTCGATTCCAGGCTCTCTCTCCTTTTCCTCCCTTGTCGTTGAGTAGAGAGACCCTGGTTGCGGCTGGTCACGTGACCACCCAAATTCTGGGTGGTAAAAAATATATTCGGTGGGAGGGGTGGTAGAGTGTTAGAGTTGTTGCTGTGACAAATCTACCATGTGAGGGTGAGAGCGTTGACTCTGAGTCGCAACTCGCAGACGCAGCAGGTCTTCAAACAACTCGCAAGAAAAGCAAGCACCAAAAAAGTTTGTACATAAGCTTACATGTGGTTATTCAAGCTTCTATAGGCTTTACCAGGCCGTTTGCGAAGATCACTAACGACAAGGGAGGAAAAGGAGAGAGAGCCTGGAATCGAGGTTGCGTTTTTCGATGGAGGATCGTAACCAGTCGCCATATTACGGTTTATTATATAGACACGAGTGTTTTACTGGAAAATAGACCACTCGAAAAATTCATACGAAACTACATCCGGGACCCGAGTGGCGTATTTTCCATATCCTCACTAGTGAGGATATCGATGACGTCATTTCTCGCTTTTGCATGGCTTTTTGTGCAAAGCTGCCAAACTCCGGTTGAAAAATGGCGAGCGATAGTAATAAATTCACATTCGCGTAACAGCCACTCTATGCCTTATGACGGATAAGATATGGGTGAAAATTTTTGATAAGGCGTAGAGTGAGCCGAAGAATAAGGAATTAGCGTCGCCAAGAGACTATGATCTAATCCTCTCTTGGCGTCGCTGAAGGGGAGGTGGGTGGGGAAACTTGTAGAAACCGTTTATTCGAGTAGACTTGCGAGAAATGAGCGATTTACATGCGAGGGGCGTATAAAAGGTCCTGAGAATCTCCCTGGGGACTTCTACAGCCAATGGGGTGTTATATGCGTGAGCACGTGGATATCTGATCGCGTGAAAAGTCATGACGTGGCTTTTTCGCGAATGAGAATAGTACTTATATTTTCTGTCTCAATTAGCGGGGCTTTGGTGTTTTTTACTCACTCTTGTGGTTTATGCTTTTTCCAACTTTGCGATGTTTTTTGTGTGGCCGGCAAATAGTTTTTTAGTACCTACAGTCGTGACATTGTGTCTCGTGGGTAATTTTGATGCTAATCGTCATATTTTTGCTGCATTTAAGTGTTATGTTTTTGCCGCTTTGTGGTTGCACTCCTCTCCCCGTGTTCACAAGTCATCGCTAGCTATTAGCATTTATTTTATTTTCTTGTTTTTTTTATTACCGGGCCGTTATTTTTTATTTATTTTTATTTTTTCGTTTGCGTTTTCCCCAGTTTTCTGTTCTCTATTTTTGTCTTGGTTTTTTTTTTTTTTTCTTTCTTTGTCTTTCTTTCATTTTCCTTCTCCACTTCCGAGTCGTGTCCAGGGGGTATTCTAAACAAAAACCCTCTTCCAGTCTTCGGACGGATTCCTGGCTCGACTCGGCTGTGGGGTTTATCTCCCTCTCCTTTTTTTGCGCTTTATGTTTCATTTTATATTATTTATTTTACTATTTATTCTTGCATTACTATTTTACGGTGTATATTATAGCTCAAGACATTTTAGTAGCTTTTAGTGTGTATTATGGCCTTTATATTGTGGCAGGAGAGGATTATCTGATCTTTATTAATGTGTGTCTTAAAAGACAAACCCCACAGCTGGGTCGGGCTACTCCCGTCTATGTAATGTGTCCTTTTTGCGTTCCCTGGGCCACACATCTCCCATTTACTTTCCACCCGCTCAGGAACTTTAAAATGTTTTCCGCCTAGCTTTGTCGTTACGCCACCTACCACTTTAGGTTTGGATGGAATGAAGTAAGGAAAGAGCGCTGACAGCTGGCGTTCATTACTTTGACCTACACTCTGTGCTGCGCTTTAGATCTCTGGGTTTCATTCTGTGTTCCTCACTTTAGGGTTTGGTTTTTCTGAGTTTTGGGGGGGAAATAGGATATAATACTATCGGGACCGGCACAAACTGTCCGTCTTAGTGAGGTGTCCGCTTATGGAGAGTTTATATACAGTAACATGACTGAAAATGGAGCGCAGGGACCAACACCAAGTGTCCGTCTTACAGAGGTGTCCGTCTTATAGAGGTGTCCGTTAAGAGAGAGTTGACTGTAGCTGCTGTAATGGAATTTTAATTAAGTGCTCCAAATATCGTTCATCGCTTGTCATCCGTAGTCGAGGAGCTTATCCGACGAAGGCAAAATTTTTCACCCATATCTTATCCGTCATAAGGCATAGAGTGGCTGTTACGCGAATGTGAATTTATTACCACTTGTTGCTGAAGCGACAAAAAGGTCAACGTAAAAAGGAACCCGAAACATACACACCTAAAAACGTAACACGTAAAAACAAGCAGGAATTCACACCTTATTCGTATATAATTTCACGTTGCTAAAGTGACAAAACAGCAACGAAAATAAAGCAAAACTGAAATAAACAAATTTGTACGATGCAAAACGGCAAAGCACAAGGCACGTACAGACCGCAAAATACAAAGTACATTGCTGATAAAAACGCCAACGTAAAAGCAAGGAGAAATTAATAAGCACATGCAAACCGTAAAAATAATCTGCAATGACGCCGTTAAAATTAAACTGACTCGTAAACGTAAAAATACACCTAATCGAAAAATATTCTACGATGTTCCAAGCGACTGAGCGCCAAAGTAAAATCAGACATGAACACAACTTATCTGTAAAACACTGTACGTTGCACAAGCGACAAAGCGCCAACGTAAAATCAGACATGAACACAACTTCTCTGTAAAACACTGTACGTTGCACAAGCGACAAAGCGCTAACGTAAAATCAGACATGAACACAGCTTCTCTGTAAAGCACTGTACGTTGCACAAGCGACAAAAGCGCTAACGTAATTTCATTCCCTTTACGTTGCACAGACGCGACGATGCGCCAACGTAATTTCATTCTCTCTACGTTGCACAGACGCCCGGGAGCGCCAACGTACATAACTAAAACACATTCCGCTACATAAAAGTATGAGCAAAACAAGAGAATGTGAATACCTTGACAGGCGGTACTAGCGCTGGTTAGGATAAGCCAGAAGGACTGATGGCTGCTAGAGTTGCTGGAACGTGGACCATGGGCTTCAGCGACGCTGCCGAGTCGGTAAAAGAAACTTGTAGAAACCGTTTATTCGAGTAGACTTGCGAGAAATGAGCGATTTACATGCGAGGGGCGTATAAAAGGTCCTGAGAATCTCCCTGGGGACTTCTACAGCCAATGGGGTGTTATATGCGTGAGCACGTGGATATCTGATCGCGTGAAAAGTCATGACGTGGCTTTTTCGCGAATGAGAATAGATTCGTGAAATTCACTGAAGCCGACATGAAATCGTTCACTGAGGAGTAGGAAAATGTTAACACGAAGAAGAAACACGGCTTAATTATTGAAGGAGTTCTTTGCAAGTGAAGACGAAAGGAGAGAAATTCGGAAAGTCCAGCCACCGATCGAGCTGCAAGAGTTCGCGATAAAGTTTGTGCTTTTTTCTTTTGTCTATATAATAAAAAGAAAATTACACGTTGGCTTGAAGATATGAATTTTATTTTCTCGTGTTAAAAACAATATTTTACTCACTCGCTGCGCTCGTTCGTAAAATATTGTTTTTACCACTCGAAAATAAAATTCATATCTTCGCGTCGCCGTGTAATATACTCTATATGTAATTTTGAAAAAAGAGAATGTTTTTTAGACAATTTTGGCCGAGGTAGGAGCGAGATAAATTACGCCGTGCGCTACCCTGGGTGCCAGAGGCTTTTCTTGCGCGGTTTCTGGTTTCAAGGTCTCTTCTCGTCGCGGCTCCGCCGCTCGCCGGGGCGTCGTCGGCCTTCGGCCGACGTCGGCCTCCGGCCGATCTCGACGCGACGGAGAGAGAAATAAACCTCTGGTACCCAGGGTAGCCGTGCGCGGGCGTTAACAACAAATTTATGCATTATAAGTCAAGCATCTCTTGTATTCCAGGCGTAGTCAATCGATAGAAATCGATATCGGAAATCAATCGATACACTCGATATCAATCGATATCAATCGCCGATTGCTATCGATTGATATCGGTTATCGATAACAATCGAACTCACAGAAAAAAAATTATCGATTGTCATCGATTGGCAAAAATCGATAACAATCGATAATAATCGATAATAATCGATAACAATCGATAAACATCGATAATCCAAAGGAGTATTTGTTTCAAACATATTACTGAAGATGGCGCGCGTGGCTATCTAGACATGTATCTAGTAAACACGTCCAGGGAACCCTTGTTTTATGACGCCGAAAAACACAGAAAACTGCTTCTTCTTTTGCATGTATTGTTCCTGGTCGATATATTTATGGAGCCAAAATGATTACCGCTGTGCTACTGGATTATTTTTTATTTCTTGCTTACTCTGTGATTTATTCTTACTTCTTTTTTAATGCGACTAATTGAAATCACAAAAACACTGATTTTGTTGTTTATTCTGGTTCATCTTTATGGCGTTGCTATAACGAGACTAGAGGGTTGCACGCCGCTACTTTGCACACCGCGACGTCTTCTTCCGGTATTATGAACTGCGCTGAAGATCGATAATTCCTGTTATTGTTTTTGTTCCTATAGTATTTTGTTGATACCTTTGTTAAACTATGATGATTGAATGACTCAATAAAACCATACAGACAACATTGTGTCAATGATTAACTTGTAAAATGACAAAAATCATTTCCGATAACAATCGATAAGTATAGGAAATCGTATGAACGCGAGTGCAATTCGTGATTTATGGGCACGAGTGATGTTTTGAAAGTTCTCAAAATTGCACGGGGGGGTTAGAGCGAGGAGACGGCTGACACTTCAGACTACTCTATTAATTTCAGATGAAGATGACGGAAAACAGAAATTTTTAGAACACTTGGGAACTCCAGGCATGTCCAGGGGTATGGTAAAAGTACGTGTAATGTAGGTTTTGCTAAATTCCTCGCTAAATTAGTTGACTGTTGGTTTTTTGGCTCGGAGTACTTTTCATTACGTGATCGATCAAATCAACCAGTCAGTGCATGCATATGGCTGTCGTGTCAACAGCTGAATGTCATGTACCTTCTAACCCTCCCCTTACTTGTCCCTTGTGTGTACAGTTCGCAAGAAAATACATTATACTGATCAGCCAAATCATATGCCTTTGACCAGTACATTAGAAATTCAGACATAAACAACAATATTGTGTTTCAAAGCACAATATTTTTCAGCTCATAAGGGAAATAAAATAATATATGCAACCAAGTAACTTATGACTGTGCAGTAACTTGTAATGAGCACTGGAAAACTGTAGAAATTATTTACCATGCAGTTTTTAAATGTTGACATAATTTCATGTAAAATCATTCTTGCCCAATGATTTTTTATGACTTTTGTGTTGGACTTGCAGTACCCTTGCTCCCTCTAGCTGCTCCAGGAGTAGGTGAATTGTTGGGGCAACCTGATAAAAATATATTTCCTCGAATAATAGCCAGGGGTGATTATTATTGTTTTTTCTCCAAAAGATATCCATGCCCAAATTCACATATTGTGCATATTCCAACCTGAATCTTACAAAAGTGAAAATAAATATTGTTTTACTTGAAAATTGAGTGTTAGTCATCACTACTTTCATAACAATGTGTCATAAAACAATTTTTAGCAACTAAAATACCTGATAGTTATTATCAGGTTAACACTGTTTTTGTGATATCCAAATGTTCTTGTTAAGTGACCCCTATGATTGTGAACGTGAAGGTAGTGTCCTCAGAAACCCTTAAGGCTCGATCAGTTCTTCGCTAACCAAAGTGCTTGGGCCCTAATGGTACCCTAGAATATATACCAGTTTTTCTCCATATCAAATGTACAAGAACCTAATTTCAGACTTCTCGATAGCTCTTGCTGCTGATTAAGCATTGGTTTCCATGTTTTTCCACTACCTGGGAAAATGAATCCCCTTCCCCCTACCCCCACCAAATGCATGCTCTTGAAGACAGGAATTGAGAGAAGGGAGCAAATTGAGCCTATGTGTCCTAATGATGCTGAGTAAATTAGAATGACTATAATTGGGGGGGAGGGGGGGGGGGGGGGGAACAACTACCTGTATATAAGCCTTGTTTTAATCAAGGGCAATTTTGTATTTACAGGGTTTCTGCATATTTTTGTAAACAAAATTTGAGATATTTTCCATACTTTTTTCCAAACCATGTTTTCATTTTACAGACTCGGCAGATTGAGGTCCAGTTCAGATGCTGTACTTCACATGAGCCATATCGAATTTGAATTTAGGCCGACCCAAATTAATTTAGATCGATTGAATTGATTCAGACGCCGAGCTTAATTCAGCCAAACTTAATTTTTAGGGGGAAATTGCTGTTATATTGAAAATACATTATAATAATTCATGCATTTGTTTCGGCTCATGTGAAGTTTGGCGTCTGAATCAAAGTCAGTCCACAGCCGTAATTCCCGGCTGAGCCAGGCGGGAAGAATGGCTGAGCCGATCCGAATTCAATCAGCCGTTCCGAATTGACACAGACACCGTACTTCACATGAACTTAATTCATCGAATTTGATTCGGCTCATGTGAAGTACGGCGTCTGAACTGGGCCTAACACACGCAATCAAACGCCGAGAACAGGAATTCCAGCTACCTGACAAAGATTTCATTGAATAACAGAACTTGTTGTACACAATGTAGCTTCGACAAATTTCCAGACATAAACTTCATTTTCCAAACTTTTTCCAGGTCTGTAAAGCTAGTCAGGAAATCCATACTTTTCTACATTTCTAGACTATATGAACCCTGTTAATTTACAGTACAATAAAGTTTACAATAACATAGCATCAAAGATACAAATTCAATTCAAAAATGGATGATATCAAAACCAAGGAAATAAGCACGTTGAGCTAATTGACACTGAAGACACAACTAGCTTTAGGCTTTTATTTTATTTAAGTTAAATGTAGGAAACAAATTGTTATAAATTTTGTTTGATCTCCCAGTATTACCTTGCACTAGTTCGTTGGAAGTAACTATTAAAATCCAAGTATCCAAACAAGCAGCACATGACAACACTTTATACCATGTGTATAATTACAGTTCAGACAAAGTAAACAAGCGAAGCTTTGAAATATTTAGTCCATTCTGAGGAAGTTTCATTCAGCTGACAAAAACAACCTCCCGTAGTCCCGTAAGCACATACCCAACAGCCCGGCCCGTAGTTAAACTGCTGATCAATAAGTCATCAGACGATATCATCCGAAATAAGCTTATCTTCGTCTTCGATTTGAGCAGCGTGATGAGGCTCTTTAAACCAGCACTGAGTAGGAGAGTTGTGCGAAGAAATTCTGGCTTTTGAGACTCCTGCTGCTAGCATAGTCGACACAATACGTTGGATGTATCTTCTTGTGTGAAGAAAAAGCGTTCTACGTTTATAGAAAGCTCTAGAACCTCGTCGATATACAATACAACATGAAATCAGCCTTCGCGCACACAGAAGAAGCCACAACCTCGATTCCAGGCTCTCTCTCCTTTTCCTCCCTTGTCGTTGAGTAGAGAGACCCTGGTTGCGGCTGGTCACGTGACTATGCGGTTACAACAATACCGCAGGGAGGGTGGGTCTTTGAGGCCGTTTTGTCAAGGTGAACAATAATTACTAACCAGGGGAACGAAGGGGCAAATCGAGTTTGGTTCAAAATGGAACAGCATTTTATACGGCAAGATTATGTTAAAACAATAAAAGTGAAACAGGCTATTTGTATGGAACGTTTGTTTTTATTCTTTACAACTTCATGACATGAAAATGTATACGTGACGGATATTTTCGAGCCACAAAAGCAGCGGCGCGAAAATTACGAGAATGGAAAATTCGCTTTGCGAACACAAAATTTATAAGCTACCGGCTCATTTAATATAACGATGAACCATCGACTTCAGATTCACTTTTACACTAAGTAGACAGGTTCATGATCGTAAAGCTAAACGAGGTTGTAAACCAGACACCTTGGTCTCAAACCAACTTTGAAAACAACAATAAGCTTGGCGAGCTCGTTCACAGCTGACCCTGCGAACTCACTAAATTAAAACACAACGGCATTCATTTACAAATTCATTTGGAGCGAAATAGTCCAAATTTTAGGATAAAAGAGTAGCTTACTATTTTCTCTAACTGATTCTGTGTTAGTTTGACCATAATATAGTTTTCTTGTGTCAAAAAATCTACAACAACAACCGCTCGAAGCGGTTCCTTGAAAATCAACAAACTTGTACGGCACCAAATAATTAAGCTTATGTCAAACGGACTGTACGAAGGAATTTTTTTCCATCGGCAGTTTTTGCAGTGAATACAATTTAACGACCACTTAAACTCGTTACCTTAAAGCTGTTCACATACCAAGCTTACATGTAAACTTAATTCTTGAAATGATTGGCTTTCTTCCGACCAATTATAATCTGGTTACCGGTTACCGGTTACCGATTTCAGAATTTCAGTTACCGGTTACCGATTCCTAATTTGGCATCTTTACAACATTTCTTGGGTACTAACTATTAAAATATCTATAAAACACGAATTGTCGAACTGTTGCCTAGTATAGAAACAACAAATAAAGCGCTAGATTAAAAGATATCAAGGCTAGGCACGGTCGTGCCTAATGATAAATGTTTTGATCTTTGGATCCAAACATCCAGATTCAAGTCTGACAAGTGTCCTTGTGTTGTGTTCTTGGTCACAAACGTGCCTATCTCTACCAGTGTTTCAGTCAAATAATTTTAAAGTCTGTGCATCCACCTTGTATACCCAAGCATATACTATAACCTAAGTATATCGACTTGTGGACTGTCCTTTATAGGATTTGCAACTCAACTATGTAAATGTAATAAAGAAAGGAAGATGGTACATAGATGTATATGTGCATGCAAGCCTGGATCTACCAATGACAACCCTAGTTTGGAAACCCAGGGCAAATAATTGGGGCAGGAGGAAGATAAAACAGGCGACATTCTGTACACACAGATTTCGTCCATTTTATCTTCCTCCTGTCACAATTATCTGTTCAAATAGAAACCATGCTTCAAGTGAATTTAAATTTTTCTGCGACTACCTGATTTGACTCGGCCATTGGGCTGTCAACTTCTGATTTCATCAAACAATTTTCATATGACAACATACATTGTGTACTCATGTTGCATATACAAACTGACATAGTTCACACTTGATGACTCAAATGAAATATATTTATTGTCAGGCAAGACTAATTATTATATATATTTGTAATAAGTTTTGGTTTAACAACAACAATTATTTTGCTAGCACATTTACTGGCTAGAATTGGTATCAATTCTTTCATGATTTTTTCATGCTTAGCAGTGACAATACACAAATGAACTTTATACAAAATTAAATGAAAATAAATAAAATAAAATAAATTATAAACTATATCTGACGAAGAATTACAGTAAAAATGCAATTAATAGAAGTTTTGCCTTTTAGATTTCTAAATAATTTTACATGTACTGTACATGCAACTCAATACGTATACTCTTCACAAACAAGCAGAGGTAGCCTTGGCTACTCACGACGAAAATTATTTAACCAAAACTAAAAGCCCATCTACTTAATTTTCGCCTAAAATTGTGGGTATCCTGCGGGGTTATTGACGTCTCTGAAATGTTTTATCCAAAGGGGTCTTACAGGAAATCCCTCAATAGGGGGGGGGGGGGGGGGGGGGGGTGCGGATATAAAATGGAATGCCCATTGCCAGTTGGAATTCGTCCTGTGTGCATAATTTCCTGGGTCATTTATACCTGCCAACTCACACGCAGATCGCAAACATCAATCACACGCATACAGGACAATTTCATACACCTGACTCACAATTCCGGACTACTTGTTCATGAACCATTAACGTGAAAAATTGGATTCAATTTCCACTCAAAATAGTCCAAATATGAACAGCGCTAAATGCCACGTTTGAGTCCTAAATATAAACACCGCGACATTCGGCAGCCTTCGGAAATCATCGAAACATCTTCGGGAATCTTCGGCAATGTTCGGAAGTCGTCGGAACATCTTTGGAAATATTCGGAATTCGTCGGAACATCTTCGGCAATGTTCGGAAGTCGTCGGAAATTTTTCGGAAATTCGGGTAATATGGATACGAAAATCACACGCATTCGACTTAGGAAAAGTTGGCAGGTATAGGACTCATTGTCAACAACTCACATTTCTCTAGTCGTGTGTAAGTGGTTCACAATTTCCCTGACAAATATATTGGCACAAATTGTTACTTCAAAATACCCATTTACACAATCATTATTTAAACCACAGGCCGCCCATATAATTATATAATTTAAAGGAGAAGGTCACTCCAGAAAGCGCATTTTTTTTCTCACGCTTCCCGCCAATTTAGGTTGGACTATTTGACGTCACGATTATGCGGCCAGGTTGCTGAGTAGTCTTCAAAATGGTAGCCTGCGTCGCAGACGGACTTGACCTCTGGTAATGTCCGTCTGCGAATTAGTGCACAAATCCGTGTTCTAGACCCCCAACGACGTACCAGGATCTGAGTACTTGTCTGCGATTGGCCTTTACATAAAGCTATTGTTAAAGTAACTTTTGATTGCTTCTGATTGGCTAAGGGGGTTTCCCGCGAGCAAGGACCGGAAGCCAGCTAAAAGCGAGTCTGAAAATGGCGGGTGCAATCACTGAAGATAAATGGCTTGAAGCTTTCGAAGCGGTTAAAGCTCAGTTTGAATTATCGGAGCTTCTCCCAGAACAAACTGAAGCCATAAAATCTTTCTTCCAGGGGAAAAACGTGTTCGTCAATTTACCTACGGGTTTTGGAAAGTCTTTAATCTTTCAGTGTCTCCCGATTGTCGGAGATATCGTTCATGATAAACCTCGTGGTTCGAATGTTGTTGTTGTGATATCACCTTTGCGATCGCTGATGGAGGACCAAGTCATATATTTGAACAATATTGGTATGCCGGCGATTGCTATCATGGATGTGGAAGATCCTGAACTTATTCAGCAAGTTTTAAATGGGAACTACTATACCTTGTAGTGTTCGGTTCGCCTGAGTGTTTATTGTCTACCGCCGTTTGGAGGGGAATCTTCAAATGTCAAAGCTTCACCGAAATGTTGCTAGGAGTTGCAATCGACGAGGCTCATTGTATAGTGCAGTGGTAGGTTTATTTCCCTTCTTGTAATAATAAGTCGTTAAAGGATGACACCGTTAAAGTATTGATTTTCTAAAAGATGTTCAAGTTTGTATGCCATCTGACGCCGAAAAAATTTCACACGTACCTTGCCAAAACAAAATTACAGTTTCGTTTGCGACGCAGGCTACAAAATGGCGGCGGTCAATTCGAATTTTTCGACACACTTGAAGGCAATATTCGCGAGGTTACGAGGGTCTTTGGAACTTCAAACTACGGTCAGTTATTCATCTTCATATATACTTTTTAATGGTAGTGAGAAAAAAAATGCGCTTTCTGGAGTGACCTTCTCCTTTAACGGAAAACCTCAAAAACTAAAACTCGCCTAAATCGCCTCAAACCGTCCTGAGAAGCTGGCAAACTACAAAGAATACAACACAGCAACAGGGTAAGTCGTTTTTATTCACAAAACATTCGATTTGATATCTTCTAAAACATAACCGTTGCGTTCCAATACAAACCCTTATCAATCGAGCCGTTGTAACCGCTTATACCGTGACACTGTTTCTCTTATCTTTAGCTTGGGCGGCCTGTGTTTAAACTTATCCACATAAAACAAGGGGTGGCTAATGGTAAAACCGAGACTTGCCGAGACGCCGAGACCCTGGTTTAAAAATCTGAGCCCGAGACTTAGCGCTCCAAAAATCCGAGCACGAGACGCAGTGATCCAAAACACCGAGAAAATAGAGTATACAACTAGTAGTAATCACAGATTAAGAGAGTGCGTTCGACGGGTTAATCTCAAACAGCTAAAGGATGGTTCTCTATTTAGTGGTCATGAACGAACTTAGAGCGTTTGCTTTCTGCTGATCAATATGAAAGGTGTTGGTCTTGGTTAACTTATCGAAGAGCAATGCCTAAATGGAGGGTAGGTGCCGATTGTGAGGAATGTGGGCAAAAGACAAATCAACATGAGCAAAATGCAAATGAGGAGGTAACCATGGCAATCTCACACGGGTCAACCCCCCCTGGCACCTGACACACTGATGTCTCAGTGGAGAATAAAAGGAATTAAGTACTTACCAGAACCCAAAATACTGACTAAGGACCAAGAGGTGGGTGGGTGGCGCAAACAAAAGGCAAAATACCAGCCGACTGGTAAATCGCACAAGCAAGCCACGATGGCAAATCTTCTCGGAAACAACTCAAACTGCGCATGCATCAATAGATAACCTGCTGACCAACAGAAGATCTCCCAGTTAACTAGATTATTGATAATCTCATGAATATGATTAGCTTGATAAATTATTCTAGTTTGAGTAGACCATAATTTTGTCAATATGCAAGTGCAGCCCAGTGTGCCCCCCCCCCCCCCCCCCCCCCCCCCCCACACATCCACTCTGTTTACTTTGCTTCCTGTGGTTGAAAGCTAATAATTATTGATAGTGAAGGTCTGGGAGATGGCCATCCCAGTAAATAACACTAACAAATTCATTATATTATAGAGGCACAAATTGCAACAGTGACATTTATTGAAATTTCTTGAGATAAATTCAAAACGGTATTACATGTAAAACAATGCATGGTGTATACATAATATTCCTTATAATATACTCAACAAAATATGCAGCTTCTGATTGGTCAATGACGAATGCATAAATAGGTTATAGAGTGCAATACGGAATTGTGATAAACGGTTCTGGACAAGTAGAGACGTTTTTTCCCCTTAATGGCATTGAAATAAGCTTTCAAGTTAATGGTTAAATGTTTTCTAAACTATAGTTACTGTAATTCTTTCAAAAAGTTACCGTTTGGTTTGCCTGCGCGTTCAAATAAAACATGTGAGCACTTTGGAAACCAGTGAAGCGTTTCATGTGCAGAGTAGCGTGATGGCCGCAGCAAAATTTTGTTGAGAATATTATAAACAAAAAATCGTATGAACTGCTCGTGCAATTCGTGATTTATGGTCACTCGTGATGTTTTGAAAGTTCTCAAATTGCACTCGCCTAACGGCTCGTGCAATTTTGAGAACTTTCAAAACATCACTCGTGCCCATAAATCACGAATTGCACTCGCGTTCATACGATTTCCTATACAAATTTGATGCTTTTCTTAAAAATAACATTCTAACAAATTGGGAATTTTTAGCAACTTGACACATCAAGAAATAACAGTATGATTTGTTGATAATATAGACATACACCTTCCACTTTTTCCATTGTTTTAATACTGAGGGCCTGAAAAAAAAAGATTTCCATTAAAAGGTACCAATGGATTTTACTCACATTTAAAGCTTGAACAGGAGTGTGTGCACCATGCACCCATAGTATTGAATTTGCCAGTTAATATAATTATAAGCTTTTGCTTGCGTTAATTTCGCTTGATTGAACTGGGCTGATTCGGTCGACTTAAATCTTGATTCTACATTAGCTACATGATAAGCTTATAAACTCGGTATTAAAGTTAATTTGTTTTGAAACAAGCTACATATATTTTCATTTGCCATGGCCGAGTAAAATGACTCGATTTATGACCACAAATCACGGTCACATGGCTCAATAATAAGCTGCAATATGAATAACTTGGTTTGTGTTTTCTGTGCTTCGGTACACAACTAACCACAACAGCGTGCCTATAATCAAAGGCCGAAGCGGGTTTGACAACACTGAAACTGCAACCGCAGAACTATACAAGCATTTCTCTCAGACGTCGATAAATTGTTGAATAACATAATTACGTCCTATTCAATGTACTTGTTGTTGTTGTTGTTGTTGTACTAACTTACCGATTTGAGCGAAAAAACCCAGAGTATATATTTGCCACAAAACAACACGAACAACAGCAGCATGCGCAAACGGAGGAACACGACAACGCAGGAGCTTGTTACCAGTTCCCGGCCAAGTACCCCTACAAAAACCGAGGGCGGACGATTTTCGAACGCCAATCTTCACATGAAATCTCAAAATTACCTGGGTACATGTACACAGAGGTCGACGACACATCAGATTAGGATGCGTTCTCGTTCCTCGAATGCAATAAGCTGCATTTGCGAGATTCAAAAATCGAGACTCCGAGATCGTCCTACATTTATTTCTGGGGAGCCCGAGATTCCGATACATGTATGCTTTTTTTAAACGCCGAGATTCCGAGACTCGGCTTAAATTTGCCGAGATATTTCGTTATTTTTGATAGACCATTCGCCACCCCTAAAACAGGCAACCGTAGCCAGATTAGGATTAAGCTTATATAGTCGGATTCTAA